>CM055960.1:68623199-68625699 GCA_029490685.1 Schizonepeta tenuifolia | reverse complement strand
ATAAGAAGCCTTCGTATCTTAATGCACATATTTAATTTATTCAGAGCTATTAGAGCGGGATCCACTTTTTGGGGAATATGAGTCGAAGCAATAACAAGAATATTTCTAGTGGAACATCTTTCAGAGAGATGGTTCGCTAATAGACCGAGGGATAAGTAATTCGACTCATTCACATCCAGATCATGAATGTTTGGAATCCATATTATGCAGGGAGACATTGCTTTTGCCAATTCGAATTGAAGGATGATATAAAATCGGTCTATTTCCGGCATCATATCCATAGTTAGCGCATTCATCATATCAACCGTGACTCATTATTTCGATGAATCATTTCTTCGGACAGAAGAAGATTATGGAAACACTTACTCGAAATCTCACTTATCAGATTCCATTGCGGAAGACACCATTTTTTCTGAAGAATTCGCCATGATATACCTGATCCATGCATAATATCATGAAAAATGGATACAAATTTTTGACTGCTACTTAGTATCGGCAATAGGTCCGAAAAAGTATCTAAAAATATCAAATTTAGATATTTGTACCATGTCGAAGTAAAGAACCATGGCATATACGTTTGGAATAGATTCCATTTTGAGAGAGTTGAAAAAGCACTATCTCGTTGAAAGGTTCTATACATGTGCCCTTTCTCAACGCATTTCTTTAGACAAAGACTCTGCTTTTTCTTCTTTTCGGATGGTAACTCAGAACATGGAGTGTGAAATTGGTTGGCTTTGGCTGGACAAAAAATGAAGTATCCAGACTCCGTTTAGAAAAACCCAATTGGTAATATATCTATGATTACTACGTGTATCATAAATGATTATTTGTAAAGTAATAACAACAAGAAATGGTAATAGGAAGGTTTGTCCTATATGTGCAAATCAAAATAGGGTGAATCTTTACCCGGAGTAGAGCATAAACCTAAAAAGATGAAAGAGGCCCATTCAGGAACAAGAAAATATCATCGTGATTTGGATTGAATTTCAATGAAAGAATACATCAATGAGAAGTTAATTCGATAAGTTTATTTTCCCTTTTTTATATTATCAAAGAAGAAATCAAAATTCATCTTTATTGAAAAATCGAAGTAAAAACTCTTTTATTTTATTAAAAAATTAGAAAAACTCAAAAAAGAAAGAGAACTGGAATCTATACATTGATTCTTTTCTTCGCCGTTTTTTTGAACCGTATGCATCAAAAGGTGCATGTACGGTTCCTAAGGGATACAATTTTACCCTACTCAACCGACTTTATCGAGAAAGATTACTTTTTTTAGGCCAAGAGGTTGATAGCGAGATCTCGAATCAACTTATTGGTCTTATGATATATCTCAGTATCGAGGATGAGACCAAAGATCTTTATTTATTTATAAACTCCCCTGGTGGATGGGTAATACCCGGAGTAGCCATTTATGATACTATGCAATTTGTACGACCAGAAGTCCATACAAAATGCATGGGATTGGCCGCGTCAATGGGATCTTTTATTCTGGTTGGAGGAGAAATTACCAAACGTCTAGCATTCCCTCACGCTTGGCGCCAATGAAGTTTTTTTATTTGAGAGAAAAAAGAAAACTATGCCTTCGCCATATCAATATTAAGTAATAATAGCATGGCACTTCGAATTCGATATGAATTTTTTTTTTTCATTTTTTCAAAAGATTTGATTATGTATCGAGAGAGTAGTATGAGATAAAAGATATTTCCGACTTTCTCTTATCTATCGAAAGTCCAATTTAGCGTCACAAACTTGTTTGTTTTCACGCCGGTGGACTCTTAATAATATTTAAATTATAAAAGAAGAGTGCGAAAAAACCAAATTTTTCTTTTTTGGTTAGCTCAAATTTTTTTTTGGGATTGCTGAATCAAAAACAAAAAAAAAAAGAATCCATTTTCAAATAGAAAGCAGCGGAGCCATCATAGTATTTTTGAACTTCTACGAAAAAAAGAAGGGCGGCATTTTGATCATTTACCCACCTGGGGTTGATAGATTCTATTTTTATCTTTCTTGAACGCGAGGGGTCAATTTGATTATAGAGCCGTATGCAATGCATAAAAGATAATGCCTGTACGGTTGTTTCAATTCTATCATTTTTGTTATTATTCTTTATCTTTCTTTTCTGTCATCACACCGGACAGAACTATTATCAGGGTAATGATCCATCAACCTGCTAGTTCTTTTTATGAAGCACAAACAGGAGAATTTATCCTGGAAGCGGAAGAACTCCTGAAACTACGCGAAACCCTCACAAAGGTTTATGTACAAAGGACGGGCAAACCTTTATGGGTTGTATCTGAAGACATGGAAAGAGATGTTTTTATGTCAGCAACAGAAGCCCAGGCTTATGGAATTGTTGATCTTGTAGCAGTTGAATGAAAAAAATGGATTTTTTGCAAATTCGTGATTTGATATTTTATCTACGAGTTGACTATATAATAAATATTAAATAAAAAAATCCGGTTAGGATCAATCTAAACCAGCCCATTATGTATATGAC
>CM055960.1:68615699-68618199 GCA_029490685.1 Schizonepeta tenuifolia | reverse complement strand
AGAATGTAAGAAAAAGGGGAGGGGAAAGGTCTTTTATTAATATTCTTCGTTTTGATAAAAAAAAGGTCATTTTTTTATCCTTATGAGCCGAATAATACAATGTTATTTCCTTTACTTCTATTAGTCCTATTTACTTTGTTTATTGGATCTATAGGATTTCCTTTTAGAACAGATTTGGATATATTAACCAAATGGTTAGAACCCCCTATTAACTTTTTACATGAAAAATCAAAAGATTCGATAGATTGGTATGAATTTTTTAAAAATGCAACTTTGTCAGTCAGTATAGCTTATTTCGGAATATTTATCGCGTCCTTTTTATATAAACCCATTTATTCCTCTTTTAAAAATTTTGATTTAATAAATTTATTTGTTAAGTTAGGTCCCAAAAGAAAACATTGGGATAAATTTATAAACGCTCTATATGATTGGTCGTATAATCGCGCTTATATCGATGCTTTTTATACAACATCCTTTACTGGCGGAATAAGAAAATTGGCGAAATTGACGCATTCTTTCGATAGACGAATAATTGATGGAATTAGCAACGGGGTTGGTATCATGAGTTTCTTTGTAGGAGAAGGTATCAAAAATATAGCATGTGGCCGTATTTCTTCTTATTTTTTCGTCTATTTTTCTTGTGTATCGATTTTTTTATTAGTGGCTTTTTATTTTCCGTTTTTGAATCATTTATTTTGAATCTTGAATTGTCCTGATTCTCATTGATATTCATTAGATATAGATAAGACTCTTCAGAAACGGATCTATTTTTAGAGTCTGTCTCTGTAAATCGAAAGTGGAATTCATTTTCCTTTCCATTCACTCGGATTTCTTCCATTTCATCGATTTTGTTCAGATCCGCCTTTTCTTCCGCAAAAAAGGAAGGAGAATGATCTTCTTTTTTGGATCCCTCTTGTTCCTGTTTGGTCCCCTTCATTTCGGAAGTTGTTTCTTTTTCTACATCTCTTTCTTCCGTTTTTGAGGTTTCTTTCAGTTTCTTAGTAAAAAGGGGTGACGGTATTCTGCCTAAATAGTAGACACAGGTAATAAATAAGAGAATACTAAAGATCCGAGCGATAGAATTTCTCAATTCTGATACAAGGTACTTATTAGATCGAATGTACTTATTCGATCTAATAGAATGATTTTGCCGTATCCAGACTAATACCAATCCAAGCCATTTCATGAATAAAATGTGACCAATTAACCAACCAACAAAACTACTTGTTACAAATAACATCTTGTTGTTGCATCGAAACATATAAATGTTGACTAATCTGGCTAACATTGAACTTGGTAAAATGAAATGGTTGAATAATTGAAAAATGAGATTATTCAGGAATAAACATTGAATGCTGAAATTACGCATTGAATTTCTGGTATTAGATCCATAATCCAAAAAGTGTTTGTGATTGTTCCAGAAGAAATGAAACTCGCATAGAACCTTTGATTATATCTCGGCGAAAGTCTGATTGTTGTGAATAATGTATCAAAGCTACTTCATCTAGTTGATCGGGCATATTAGTATCCATAATATTAGAATCACTACTCGCCATGTTAGCAGTAAAAATCACTACACGTTTGCCATTTCTTGAACGAATTTGATGATCTACTGCTTTTTTTCTGTCTCCCAAGAATCTTTTTAGTTTTCTCAAATTCGAATATGTAATGTAATATCATAATAATAATAAAATGGTATAATTTTAATTATTTTTTTTGTTTTGCTATCCTATACAAAACCCTATGACCTTAAAATGACAGAATTTTGTTTCGAGGATTTTTTTATTAATTCTTTTCCGTTTTGATCTGTTGAAACTTCCGATTTAAGTAGAAAATTGTCTTTATTTCTTCGTTCATACGCAGTTCATACATTTCATTTCAAATACAAATATGGGGTTGGATAAAATTTCTTGTGATTCAGTAAACAGAATAGAAATCCCATCAGTACTAGATCGTCGATCTAATTCGACGAAGAATGTACTTAATAATATAATAGGATTTTTTTATAAATGGGAAATTCAAAATGCTCGGGGATGCAAACGAGACAATGTCTACAATACCTGGATTTAATCAGATACAATTTGAAGGATTTTGTAGATTCATCGATCAGGGTTTGGCAGAAGAACTTTATAAGTTTCCAAAAATTGAAGATACAGATCATGAAAACGAATTTCAATTCTTTTTGGAAAGATATCAATTGGTAGAACCCTCGATAAAGGAAATTGGGCCTTTCGATACAATCAAATAGAAAGCCCCAAGGGCGCCATATTCTAGGAGCCCAAACTATGTGATTGAACAAATCCTCCTCTATCTGTTGCAGGTCAAGGGCTCCTTCCCTCTCCCCTTCTTCAAACTCCGATTCGTATTTTTCATAGAGAAATCTCTGATCAAAGATAGAACAAGATCCAGACGGTTCTACTTTGTCGGATATTTATTCGAGTATCTGGAACACGAACTATATGAACTAGATTAAGAAATATTTGAACTATGATTCATACTA
>CM055960.1:68570699-68610699 GCA_029490685.1 Schizonepeta tenuifolia | reverse complement strand
TATTACATTACATATTCGAATTTGAGAAAACTAAAAAGATTCTTGGGAGACAAAGAAAAAAAGCAGATAGAATCCTTTTTTTTAGCATTAGGGATTTTGTTGTTCAAAAAACGATTCAAAGGGAAGAGAGATATTTGTACTTTACTTTTTTTTTAGTAGAATATGATTTGAAGTATATTGTATAATAATAATATAAGAAGGGTTTCATTTATTAAACACGTATACCTATAGACTTCTCTTTACATTTTCCCTTTCACTCGTAGTGTGGGGAAGAAGTGGGCTTTAGAAGTACTACTAATTGAGTTCAGGAATCAAACCCGCTTGTTTTATAGATCATTCTGCAACGCATTTTGAACTATTTAAAATAAAAAAATCTGAATTTGGAATCCCGTCGGATTCCAATAGAGTAATATATGATAGGAATCATACTATTTTAATCCAAGAGATATTTCATTGATTCTCGTCTTTTTACTTCGAAAAGAAAGGGATTCAGGTGATTGGAAATTTATTCCAACCAAAAATTCTTCCGAAATTTTCTATTTCAATCAACGGGAATGGGCAGCCATTTCTGTACATTCAATGTACTCTACGTTCATTTGAAGACCTATTGATTCTAACAACTGATTGCAGAGTTGATCATTCGGACCTTTCAATTCATAGATGTAGATCTCGGACCCATGAATGGGGATATTCCCGAAACTCACACAGAAAAAAGGAAGTGAGTTCGACAAAAAGAAAAGCAACTTGGACAAAAAAAGAAGTGACTTGGACAAAAAGAAACGAAGTGGCTTAGATAAATCTTTTTTGTCGATAACCTCAGACCAATCAATCAAATATTGATTAATACATAATTGATCGAACACTATTTGAACATGACTCTTCTGCTCAGAAACGAAATGTTCCAAATGTTCCTGGAAATTCTTGCTCCCATTGGACCATTTGTATCTATATGCATCAGGATCCCGATTCATGAATCTCTCGTCGGTTCGAGAAATCAAGATAAGAGGATCGAACCATTTCTTCTTCTGACTCTTTTTCAAATTTGATAAATGTTGGTTGATCGTATATTTCATTATAGTTCTATGATTCAGAGTATCCTTTCCTATTTGATCCCTTTGAATTCCATATTCGAACTTGCGATCGGATCGATTCATTAAAAAGAATTGATTCAATACATTTCTTATGTACCCATAGGTACTATATTGGATTTGAATCAGATTTCGGATCAATCTATATTGATTGACTGCCTCCATTATGTTGTTGCTAGCAAATACCACTATTTTTTATTTTGGGTCTTCCAAATCATTCCCGCAGTAGATCTGGACCCATTTTTTTCTGATCCTTCGAGAAAAGGATTCATTCTCTTCATAAAAAATAGGAGGTAGAACCAATAAAGATTTCTTTTTCGATTCATCCCTGGACTCATTCAAGAATTTTTTTTGATCCAATCCGTAGGAATCAATAGAAAAGGCAAATCCCTTATGATACACCAGATCCGGCTCGGTTATTGATAGAGTGAATAGATCTGCCATTTCTTGAAATCTCTCTTTTGATTCAAAATCGTGGTGTA
Organism: Schizonepeta tenuifolia; assembly: GCA_029490685.1. NCBI lineage: Eukaryota > Viridiplantae > Streptophyta > Magnoliopsida > Lamiales > Lamiaceae > Schizonepeta > Schizonepeta tenuifolia. The sequence continues at coordinate 68,609,129 of CM055960.1, read as the reverse complement.
ACGTGTATCCTCCCATGTTCCAATCATGGAATAGATGAAATAAATCAAAAAATGGATTTTTATTCAAGAATGAAATCTTATTGGAACTGTCCATATCCGGTTCATCCTTCAGAACCCTATCACATCCCATTTCAGCCGTCGTGCCACTGCCTCCATCTAATACACCCATGGCTTCCAACAATGAGATCGAGGAACAAACCCTAGTTTCTGAAGAAGAAGAAGGCACCCAAATCGGCGTAGAAGAAGAAGCCACCCATTTCGTTTCATTTCATTTCATTCCACAACAGAAATCTTAGATCTAGTCGGAAATAATGCTATTTTCGTATTTATTTTTGATGATTTACAGGTGTCCATATGATTCCTGGTGATTCGTGTTATATTTAGATTGATTTTCGGTCGATTTAACTGTGCATTTTGATTCGTTAATTTGAAGTTACGAAATTACAATTTCGCAACATGTTTGAGGCTTTTTGAATGTTTTGAATCTGAAATTTTTAGGTGTATAATGTTGCGAATTTCACAATTCGTATATAGTGTAGCAAATTGTGAAATTTTTAACTACATGTGCATTTTCATTTGTTTATTTGACGTTACGAAATTACAATTTCGCAACACGTTTGGGACTATTTGAAGGTTCCGAAACTAAAATTTTTAAGAATATAATGTTGCGAATTTAACAATTTGCAACAAAATATACGAATTTCGTATTGAATAATCTGTTGCTAATTCATATTTTCGTATCACGTTTTTTAACTTTGGTTATAATATGTTACGAAATTACAATTTCGTTACATGTTTGTGTCTATTTGTTAAGTATATGATGTTGTGAATTTCACAGTTCGCAACAAAAATATATGAATTTCGTATATAGTGTTACGAATTGTGAAATTCGTAACTAACTGTGCATTTTGATTCGTTAATTCGAAGTTACGAATTTACAGTTTCGCAACATATTTGTGGCTATTTGAAGGTTTCGAAACTGAAATTGTTAAGTATATGATGTTGTGAATTGTGAAACTCGTAACTAACTTTGCATTTTCATATGTTTATTTGAAGTTACGAAATTATAATTTCGTAACATGTGTTACATATTCTGAAATACTGAATTGGTTTAATTGTTTGTTTATTACAGATCGAATGGATATTCAAGCGGAAGAATCTTGTCTCCAAGCACCACCAGATAATGCTAACCGATAGTGAGTGCACAGTGAACGATATTAGGTCTGTGTTTGAATCCTTCGGCAACAAATCTATCCGGACGTTGAAGCAATCAACAATGAATTCGTATCACAGTCATAATTCATTGTTACGAATTAACGCTTTCGTATCACATTGTTATGATTTCATGTTACGAAATCATAATTTCGTATCAATTATGTCATATTTCCATGTTACGAATTTACGATTTTGTATCACTTTGTCATAATTTCATGTTTACGAATTCAACTTTTCGTTTCAATCGTGTCACGATCTCTTTTTACGAATTTCATATTTCGTATCAATGTTTGTAGGAAGTTTAATTTTTTATGTGTTACTCCGTTGCGAAATTCATAATTAAGCATGGTGGACTCATCTGCATAAAAGGAGTAAGATTTAAATTTGTTACAGTGTTACGAAATGAACAAATCGTAACGCAAAATCAAAATTGTAAAAACTCATTCTGTTACGAAATAAGTAAATCGTAACCAAAAAATTCGTAAACATTCGTTTCGTTACGAAATTAAAGAATCGTAACACACTAAATTGTACGAAACGTTAAATTCGTAACATATTAATCAGATCTTAACAATTAGAAAATCGTAACACCACACTACATGATTCGTAACATAACATGTTACGAAATTCGACTTTCGTAACTTCAAATAAACTTATAAAAATACACAGTTAGTTACGAATTTTATAATTTGCAACACTATATACGAAATTCATATTTTATGTTGCGAATTGTGAAATTCGTAACATGTATACTTAAAAAATTCAGTTTCTAAACCTTCAAATAGCCACAAACATGTAACACATGTTACGAAATTCTACTTTCGTAACTTCAAATAAACTTATGAAAATGCAAAGTTAGTTATGAAATTCATAATTCGCAACACTATATACGAAATTCGTATAATTTGTTGTGAATTGTGAAATTCGTAACATGTATACTTCAAAAATTCAACATTTGTATTACTATGCCTTAATTCCATGTTACGTTTTTGTCATTTCGTATCACTATACCTTGACTCTCTGTTAAAATTTTATCATTTCGTATCAGTTCCATGTTACGAATTTTACATTTTGTATCTTGCTTATCTGTTACGAATTTTACATTTCGTATCAATATGTCTTGTTTCTCTGTTACGAATTTATGATTTCGTATCACTTTATCATAATTCCATGTTACGATTTCGACATTTAGTTCCATGTTACGAATTTGACATTTCGTATCAATATGCCTTGTTTCTCTGTTACGAATTTATGATTTCGTATCGTAACAAAATCGCAAAATACAGAAAAAAAACACAACAAAACCCAGCGGCAGAGAAATCTATCAACCAAAAGACAGATCTTAAAAACCAAACAATTTTTCTCAAAATTTCAATTTCAACCCTAAGAATACTTTCATTAGTTGCAACACAAATTAACTCCAGCTGAAGATGGAGCTAGAAAAGATCATGAATTCCAACATGTTGGAAAATATATAAGCGTGTGTGATATGTGTACGAAAAATGAAAGACAGAAAGGAAATGAACCGAGGCTAGAGTTAGACTCTATCTCCATAAGACAATATTGCTCCGCTCTCGTGCATGCGGTCTACAACAACTGCCCCCAAGATACAACGATTCTGATGAACTTTGAGACGTTGCACGACGTGTCGCAGTTCCGACGAACAACTCGATACTCGGGACGAGTATTCGATTCTAGACTCTACTATGTATGAGATGTATGTATGCAAACTCGTTGTTGTGAGTTCGAATGGTGTATTTCGTGTCCTTCAATGTCGAATTCTGTGGGCCTTATATAGGCGTGAAGTGCCCGTTCCAAACGGGTGCCTACGGTGCGGTTGGAGGCGTCAATCAATCGTAGGACGCCACGTGTCACGGATGAAAGGGCGTTTCTCCTGGTGCCGCCACGTGTCGGATGGATTCAATCGGTTAGAACCGATTGCAACCGCCGAAACCACACCTTGCGGTTGGCCTCACCGAACGCTCTCTTATCCATTCAACCGGTGCGTAACCGCCTCTCCGTGCGCACATGCCTCTCTGAGCGAAGTGCAAAGTGCGCCTCAAAGCGCCCATTGCGACAAGTGCGACGTGCACGTGCTCGTCACCGTCGGCGTCGGATTTGGACTCGGACTCGGACGGTGCTTCGCACCATCCTCGTAGGAATTATGGTCAAGTATAAAAGGTGCCAACACTTGAGTCACTAAGGTGCACCATAGATAGCACACTTGGATATACTCCCTTATAGTGTTTGAAATATTTAACCCAACAATTTAAGCATGTAAATTGTATTTCGTTACTGCAAAACTTAGCATAGAGATTAGCACAGAAAGCAATAAGTATGCTAAGTAAAGAACACACAAAAGTGGTAATCCAGTTCGGTTAGTCAACCTACGTCTGGGGGGCCTTCCTGCCCAAGAGAGAATTAATCCACTATTGAAAGTTGTAGTTACAGATTCTTACACATATAGTTCGTCAACCATATGAAATCTCCTAACTCACACACTCTCCAACACCACGTGGACCAACGAATGCCCAAGACGCACTCGAACACTCTAAACTTGAGTCGTAACCCAACACTCACCTCTCTATCAAGTGTTTTTGTATGAATAAACACTCTCAAGTACAATATGAAAAATACTCTCTCACGAGAAGTATACTAGCTATGAAAACATGAAATATAGCTATGCAGCGGCAGCCTCCAAAATAATGTTGAAGTCGACTTATATAGGTCTTGAGAAACCCTAGATAAGATCTTCAATGATTTGCTAAAGTTTCCTTGTAGATAGAAACTTCCTTTGGAGGCTTATCTTGTGGAACAAACAATATCTTCATCAGATATGATCTTCTCCGCGTCAATACTAGATAAGGAAAAGATTTCCGCAAAATCCGCTCAAATATGGAAAGAATCTTTCGAATCTGTTCCAACCTGTTCCACAATATACTAGCTCAGACTGAAGAACAGAAACTCCATTCTGTGTCAGTACTTCGTATAACATTTCAGTCTGAACATCTTCTACATAAACTTGCCAACTCGATTTAGCTGCACTCAAATCTAACAATCTCCCCCTTTGACATTTATGTAGACAAAACCATAATCCAAGCATTTAATAAAAATCAGAGTATAAATCACCTTCAAGCTTAGCATCAAACAGAACAAGCACAAATGAAGATGATGTGGAAGCTCCCCCTTAAACTGACCTTGGGACAACGAAATAGCTTCCAGAATTAGAACTCCCCCTCAAACTGAACTTGAGGAACTGCTTGAAAATTAACTCCCTTAACTCAAACAATAGGGAACCTTCAAAATAATTTTATTTCATTAAGGAGATGGAAACTCCTTATAGCAGCGGAAACAACAAAAACATATAAACATCATAAAAGAAATCCAGAAGACCAACAACAGAAATCCACCAAAAACGACCAAAAACAGCTACTACTCCCCCTTTTTGTCTCACATGAATGCCAAAATGACAAAAGGAGGGATAGATGATCAACGGGAGCAGCTAAATAGAAGGAGATCTGGATCCATCCTTCTTGTGGCGCTTTGCATTGCGCTCCAAGCTGTTAGCAGCTGAGTCTTCTTCCTCATCTTCTTCCTCTTCATCCTCTTCTTCAGCCTCTTCTTCTTCTGGATCATCATCAAAATCGTTCACTTCTTTCTGTAGCTTCTCAAGCTTATCATCAAACTGAGCATGAGGGTCAGATTCTTGCTCAGTCTCAGCAACCTTCGTTCCAGAAGGCTCACCAACCTCAGAAACAGGAGCAGAAGCATCATACAGAAGTGATGCTATGGAGGCTTGTCTCATCTGAAGAGACTTGATGATCTTGTCCAAAGACCTGTGTCAGTTCACGATGCATTCTGGCAGACAAGGCATGTACTCGAGTAGGGGGAAGCTCAGTAATTGGCACAAATGCCTTGTAACGAGTCTTCAGCTTCTGAACTGGACCTTCAATATCACGAAAGTGATGCACCTCATTGAACAACTTATTATTGAAGATGAAGGGGCTTGGATCCTTGGCCCAGATATCACCGTCACGAACCACCTCCGGCATTTGGGATTGAATTATCCCAAAGATCAAGCCTGGATATCCCAAGCATCTTTCCTTCTCCAACTCCTCCGCATGGTTTGTCACATGCTCAAACACAACTTTTCTGAAATTGAAATTCTTGAACTGCCCAATCTTGTACAGAATTGTAGCAAGATGTTTTCCCACCATAGAGGTATGACCGGAGGGAAACCAGTTGAACACAGCAATCTTATGCAACACAACAAATTTCATAGTGAGATGAATCCCACTTATGCTATCACTATTTGTAGGCCATCGACGATAAAACCCACCAGTCAAACCCTTAGCAACCTCATTAATAGAAATTTCCATATCCTCATCATCATAGTCATCACGATTCACAAAAGCATTTATAATACCCAGAGAAAATCAATGTATCGACCTCTTACATAAGCTTTGAAGCACTTACTGGAGGTGGAATTTTTTATGCTCTTGGAGAGATTGCAATAGAACTCCAGAATGATTGAAGGCATGAATCGTCGCACAAGAAGGATAGTCTGATCCCACCTTGCATCTTTAAGCAACTTCAGCAATCCAGTAGCCTCCAAAGATTGAGGCTTCACGAACTTTTTCACTACAAACTTCTTTTGTAGTACTGTACCCCATCTCTCTTGATGCTCATCAGATTTGAATTTCAGGGCATCCACCACGATAGGAATGCTAATTCTAGGTGCCTTCGAAGCATCACCGACAGACTTAGGAGAATCATGCCTTGAGTTTCCTGCATCGCTGTGAAAGGCATTGTCAGAGCCAGAGTCAATGCCAATAGGCTCTTTGAAAGTTGGCTCGTGTCCTCTCTTCCTTTTAGATTGGACCTCATACATTTTCTCTTTGGCTTTTCCCATTGCTGCAGCAGCTTCTTCCTCCTGTCTCCTCAACTGAGCTCGAGTATGCATGGCAGGGTTGGGCTCGTTGATGGTCAAAGGTGGCAAAGTAGCTCTCCTTTTCTTTTGTGCAGTCTCCTTGACCGTTTTCTTCTTCGTTGGCTTTTCAGCCATCTTCTTCTTCTCTGCTTCCTTGGTGGGCGCTTTCTTTTTGCCTCCCTTTGCAGGTTTCTTCTTGGGAGCAACATTCACATCTGCTTTCTTCTTTGTCTCAGCGGTTTTAGCTGTCTTCTTCTTCACAGCAGCAACAGCAGGAACAGAGACATTCCTCTGTTTATCAGCATCATCTTTCTGAGGCTCCTCCTCTTGACCTCTTCCATCCTTGTTGATTGAGGATGTTTCTCTTTGTGACCCGCCAGTGGATGCGGCAGGTTTTCGGAATAGGGAGCCTTCCTTTCGAGGCGTGGGGTAGGGAGTATCCCCACGTCGAGTCCTCTTCGCCTTGACTTTCTCGATAACTCTCTGTTTTAGGTTCATGAGAGGAGAGTTCAAGGTCTCTTCACCTACTGACTCTGCTTCTTCCTCCGAGTCAGCAGCCACCGTGAGCGACAGAGTTTTCACCTGAGAAGGTTCCGGTGAAGCTTCCGGAGTCTCATCGTAAAGCACTAATTTCCTCCTTGGCTTTGGATGAGAAGCGGGTGGTGGTCCAAGATCGAGAATGAACATGTCTCCACCATGAGAATCATCGGAGAATTGTTGAGAGGCTGGAGACTACGATGATCGTTGAGACGCCATGGAAAGATTATTGAAAAAGAGGAAGACGACTGGAAAGAGATTGCAACAGCTAGGGTTTTGAAGAAAATACAGAAACCCTCGAATAAGCCGACTTGGATATATATATATATATATATATATAGAAGGATATATCTTCAATCTTAAGGGATAAAATCAAATCCCTTGAAAATAGGAATGAGATAAACATCATTATTTGAATTTAGAAAAATCACAACAGCCGGAAAAATTCAATATTGCTGAATAGAGAGCCGGAATATGCAAAGGCTCTGCATGAAAAGACCGTTGCAACTTTATGACGTCATCATACCGTTGCCCAGATTTGAATTACTGATCCACACACTGAGCTTCATAATCTGGCACAGATTCAATAACAGAATTTCAAAAAGAACAGAGAAAAGCCAGAAAAACCAAAGAAATCCATCCTAAACCATGCTTGCCATCCATAACCCCAAGCGGAGGGTCTCCCTCTGAAAATAAATCAGAGGGAACAAATTCCCAAGGCCATTCTTAATGATTCGAACCTCGAACCATCTAGAGCCTTTGTAAACACATCAGCCAATTGCTTCTCCGTAGTGACAAACTCCAGATTGAGTGTTTTATCTTCAACCAACTCCCTTATAAAGTGATGACGAATGTCAATATGTTTAGTCTTCGAGTGGTGGACTGGATTCTTGGACATGTCAATGGCACTCTTGTTATCACAGTAGAGAGTGAATCCCTTTGCTTCAATTCCATAATCTTCCAGCATTTGTGTCATCCACATAAGTTGAGTACATGCTGATCCAACTGCAATATACTCTGCTTCAGTTGAGGATAGTGATATGCTCACTTGTTTCTTGTTGTGCCATCCAACAAGATTGTTGCCCAAGAAGAAGCATCCTCCCGATGTGCTCTTTCTATCATCAGGACTACCTACCCAATCTGCATCACTAAACCCAACAAGAGACGTAGTACTGTCCTTTGCATACCAAATACCATAATCACTCGTGCCCTTCACATACTTGATAATACTTTTTACAGCGGCTAAGTGACTCTCCTTTGGATCAACTTGAAATCTGGTACAGACACCAACATTGTAACTGATGTCCGGTCTACTTGCAGTGAGGTACAGTAGACTGCCAATCATGCTTCGATATAAGGATTGATCTACAGATGTTGCATCCTTATCTTTACTTAATTTGATTGAAGTCCCCATTGGTGTCTTTCGAATCTTAGCATTCTCAAGGCCAAATTTTTTGACCAAGCCTCTGGCATACTTCGATTGAGATATAAATATCCCCTCCTCGTATTGCTTAATTTAAAGTCCCAGAAAATAATGCAATTCGGCAAATAAGCTCATATCGAATTCAGTGGTCATGTGATCCACAAATTCCTGGATGAGTTCCTGCAACACAGACCCAAATATGATGTCATCAACATATATTTGAATGAGGATTATACCTTTGCTATCTCTTTTGTAGAAAAGAGTCTTGTTGGATCCGCCTCGTGTGTATCTTTTGGATATGAGATATTTGGACATGGTCTCATACCACGCCCGTAGAGCTTGCTTGAGGCCATATAAAGCTTTGTTGAGCTTGAATACATGATCAGGATGGTTTGGATCGATAAACCCTGGTGGTTGCTCTACATACACGTCTTCATGAAGAATGCCATTGAGAAATGCACTCTTGACGTCCATTTGATACAGTTTGAAGTTCAAACAGCAGGCCATACCCAATAGTAATCTGACAGCTTCTAATCTTGTCACAGGAGCAAACGAATCTTCGAAATCAATGCCTTCTTCCTGTGAGTATCCCTGAGCCACAAGACGTGATTTGTTCCGAGTAATCATATCTTCTTCATTGGCTTTGTTGTGAAATATCCACTTGGTCCCAATAACCAGCACATCAATGAGACGAGGGACCAATTCCCACACATTGCATCGAACAAATTGAATAAGTTCTTCTTGCATAGATGTTATCCATTCTTCAATCTGCAAGGCTTCCTTGACATTCTTTGGAAGAATAGTCGAAACATAACAAACATAGGCGAGATTGGCCACCATTTTAGCATAATCTCGTTTAACATTGCGTGTCATTCGTCCACCTCTAGGATCACCAAGGACATTGGAGATGGGGTGATCCTTTGAGACTTTTCTTGAAGGAGTGAGGGGAACAATAGCATTCTGTGTCGAAGAGACAGAAGTACTACCTTGATTGGAATCATCTGAGACAGGTTGTGAATTTGAATTCCCCTCCTCAGCTGCTGCTACAGATGGATCATATTGCACCAGATTATTACGTGCATCTGGCTCAGTAGGTGGCACGGATGACTCCAACTGATCGTCTTCATCCTGTTCAGTAGACATAACATTATCATCAGTGAATACAACATTAATTGACTCCATCACGGTCTTTGTGGTTTTGTTGAATACTCTGAAAGCCCTGCTATTTCTAGAGTACCCCAAGAAGATTGCCTCAACTCTTTTATCATCAAGCTTCTTTCTTTGAATCCTGTCATTTAGAACGTAGCAAATCGTTCCAAAGATATGAAAATGCTTGAAACTGGGTTTTCTGCCTTTCCATAATTCATAGGCAGTCTTGTCCGTCTTGGGTCGAATATAGACTCTATTTACAATGTAGCAGGCAGTATTCATTGCCTCAGCCCAAAACCATTCAGCAATGTCTTGAGCACTCATCATCGTTCGTATCATCTCTTGAAGTGTGCAATTCTTCCTTTCTACAACTCCATTTTGTTGTGGAGTTATGGGGGCAAAGAATTCATGAACAATTCCCTTTTCATTGCAGAATTCCTCGAAAGGTCCCTTTTTAAATTCCTTTCCATGATCACTTCTTATGCGCTTTAAAGGAGTTTCTTTTTCTACTTCTAATTTCAAGCAGAGGACTTTAAAATAATCGAATGCCTCGCTCTTATCATGCAGGAATTTGACCCAAGTAAATCTTGAAAAATCATCCACACAAACTAGAATATACTTCTTTTTGGCTATACTTTCAGTTGGCATGGGACCCATGAGATCCATGTGCATTAAATCCATAACTTTGGAAGTAGTAATACTTTACACCTTTTTGTGACCGATATGCACTTGCTTTCCAACTTGACATGGACCACATAAATTTCCTTCAAAAATCTGCATGGATGGAAGATCTCTTGCAGCTTCGACTTTAATCAGTTTCTTCATGTTTCTGAAGTTGGAGTGTCCCAGTTTCTGATGCCAAATTTCTGTGACAGATGAGCTGGCACGGAGACACACTGGCTGAGCTCTGGCAAGATAGCATCGATTCGCTAATCTATCCCCGATCAAATAATTCTCTCCATTCGTCGTGACAGTACAGTGAGATGAAGTGAATCTCACATCCAGGTCTTGATCACATAGCTGCCCAATGCTTATCAAATTTGCCTTCATTCTGTCCACTAGAAAAACATCCTTTAAGGGAGGAAATCCTGGAACATCAAGTGTCCCTCTACCAATGATGTTTAGTTGTGATCCATCACCAAAAGTCACGGTGTCATTAAAGCTCTTCTTGACTTCCTTCAAGAACTTTGGATTTCCAGTCATATGCCATGAACAAGCACTGTCCAAGTACCATCTATTATCAGCTCTTGCCCATCGAGCCGTCAGAGATACATAAGCCATATAGTTTCTTCCGTTGCCAGGCCTTCTAGTGCTATGATTCATAGTTCTTCGTCGATCTGCCATGTAGAACCTGCAATTAGGTCTAATGTGACCTGGTCTTTCACAATAATGGCAAACTGGAGAGTAATAATCATTATATCCTTGATTATTGAACACTTGACTATGTCTCTGTGACACAATAGGAAGTTTCGGAGCTCGTCTCTACTGTTGGTGCTTTCCACGATGGTTCCTTTTGACAGCTTGCTTTGGAATTTCCTCATCCTGCTTCTTGTTGTCATGGGTTCCTTCAGCTTGCTTTTCCTTTTCAGGAACGAAGGATGTCTTGGTTCCTGTGTTTACCGGTCTCCAAACCTTACTCCCTTGATAACCCAAGCCAGCTTTGGTTGTGGTTGGTTGACCAGCCTCCAGAAGTTGATCGAGTTGAGCAGTACTATTAGTCATCATCCTTACTACCTTGTTGACATGATGAGTTCATTTGCTTTGAACACATTATCTTCTCTGAGATTTGAATTCTCTAGAAGCAACGCATTGTTTAGAGCCTTCAACTGATCTCTTTCTTGATAAACATAAACTAGCTGAGATTGAACAAGCTTACTTTCCTCCTCTAATTCCTTGATCTTGGAATTGAGTACTTTGTTGGCGCCTCCAACTTCCTCGCATTTAGCTTTGAGATCTTCGTAGATCTTCACTAGAGTGTCCTTATCCACTTCTTCTTCGTCACTTTCTTCATCCACCTCTTTTAGCTCAGGTGGAGATTGTTTTGAAACCTCAGAAGAGATTGCTACGTGAGCTACAACATTTGACTCTTCCTCGCTACCACTATCATCATTTTCTTCATCACTATGTGTGGCAACATAGGATTTGTTCTCACGTTTGAGGAAACATGGACATTCATTTTGAAAGTGTCTATAGCCATCACATTCGAAGCACTTTGGACCACATTTTTCAGTGCGAGATTTCACCCCTTTGTTTCTTGAGGAGAAGTTAGAAGATTCCTTTCTGGATGAGTTGCTGTTAGAACTCCTTTTCATGGGCCTTTTGAACATCTTGTCATAATTTTTGACGAGAAGGGCCAAAACTTCATCTCCACTGGTTTTGCTTGATGGCTCAGAAGCTGTATCAGGATTCCAGTTGTGAGCTGCAAAGGCAACTCCTTTTTTTTTCTCAGAACTCTCGTTCTGTTTTCCCATTTCAAATGTCCTTAAGGAGCTTATCAACTCATCTAGTTTGAGTTCAGAGACATATTTGGCTTCCTCTATAGCAGTCACCTTATATTCAAATCTGTTTGGAAGGGATCGAAGAACCTTCTTGACAAGCTTCTCATTGGAGATTTCCTCTCCTAGATGAAAACTTTCGTTGGCAAGAGCTAGCAGTCTTGACTGAAATTCACCAATGTTTTCAGTCTCCTCCATTCTCAAATTTTCAAATTGTGAAGTCAGTTGTTGGAGCCTCTGTCCTTTCACCTTCTTGTTTCCTTCGAAGGTTGTCTCAAGAATGTCCCACACTTTCTTGGCAGATGTGCAAGTGGAGATTAACGCAAAGATCTCTACACTCATAGTCGATTGAATTGCATTAAGAGCCTTTTGATTCATCCATGACCATTTGATCTCTTCATCGTTCCACTCTTTTCGTATTTTGAGATCTGTGGAATCTGCTTTGACTGGAGGTTTCCATTCTTCTTCTACCGCGTACCATGCAGCTTCATCAATGGATCTTATGTGAGACATGATTCTCACTTTCCAGTAACCGTAGTTCTTCCCATCCAGCAATGGGGGTTTCATCATAGCATGACCATTAGTAGTCATTGTGGGTCAGATGCAGCAAATTTAGCACAGAGATTAGCACAGAAAGCAATAAGTATGCTAAGTAAAGAACACACAGAAGTGGTAACCCAGTTCGGTTAGTCAACCTACGTCTGGGGGGCCTTCCTGCCCAAGAGAGAATCAATCCACTATTGAAAGTTGTAGTTACAGATTCTTACACATATAATTCGTCAACCATATAAAATCTCCTAACTCACACACTCCCCAACACCACGTGGACCAACGAATGCCCAAGACGCACTCGAACACTCTAAGCTTGAGTCGCAACCCAACACTCACCTCTCTATCAAGTGTTTTTGTATGAATAAACACTCTCAAGTACAATATGAAAAATACTCTCTCACGAGAAGTATACTAGCTATGAAAACATGAAATATAGCTATGCAGTGGCAGCCTCCAAAATAATGTTGAAGTCGACTTATATAGGTCTTGAGAAACCTTAGATAAGATCTTCAATGATTTGCTCTAGTTTCCTTGTAGATAGAAACTTCCTTTGGAGGCTTATCTTGTGGAACAAACAATATCTTCATCAGATTTGATCTTCTCCGCGTCAATACTGGATAAGGAAAAGATTTCCGCAAAATCCGCTCAAATATGGAAAGAATCTTTCGAATCTGTTCCAACCTGTTCCACAATATACTAGCTCAGACTGAAGAACAGAAACTCCATTCTGTGTCAGCACTTCGTATAACAATTCAATCTGAACATCTTCTACATAAACTTGCCAACTCGATTTAGCTGCAAGCTCGAATCTAACAGTGTTGCTCCTTATATATAACACAAAACATCCTTGAATTTTCGATGTGGGACAAATAAGATAGAATACACACAATTCTAGTTTCAAGTAGCCATGTTTATGTATTAATTGCTCATTCATTCCTTAATGGAATTGAACAAATAAATACATTCAATCATAGTGCTCGAAACGTAGATTTCGTTTCTACCATTAGTTTCCAAATACTCCTTATGAATTTAATGCTATAAGGTACCAAAATTCTAACAATCCCCCACATGAATGACAATTAATGCAAGTGCTTGAAAATGCATGAATACTAGTCCCGACGATCTATTATTGCATCAGGATAGGTAGTTTTTGGCTTTGAACCTTCCTTAGTGTAATGCTATAGGATTTACTTGCTGCTCGGTGAACGCGATGTCTTGAACCGATCAGCTTTTGTGTAAACCAAGACAATAGCACACACACAATAATAGATCTAATATCTTTTGTTCTCACGTTGTGTCCATTTCGGCCTTGGACCATATCTCGGATTCATAAGTGTTGTAATTTGAAGCGGCCACACTTCTCACTTATATAGGTGATCTCCTATTAAGTATCATGCCATACTTTGTCTTTCTTTCAAGACCTTAGGAATCATTAAAAGCTTATAGAGCTTACCCTTTACCACATTCAGCATGTTTTGCACTTGGGCAGTTTCGAGAATGGATATTAAGTTGTAATTCCAAGTGCACAATTGAACTTTCATAGCTTAGTTGTCTCATTGAACCAAGTTCTTGGGATCTCCAGTCATCATGGTTGAATTACCACTATGAATATTCTTTAATTGTGGATTTCATCACATTCCCCTTACTGCACAATTGATCACTTCACATGAACGGCCGTTCTTAATGAGTTTTGACTTTGGCAAAGTCAATGTACATCACTACTGGTGATCAATTATTTATTCAAGGACAAGTATTACAAATACTATGTTAATTCATCTAATGCTTCTATGTCTTTCCATTTTAGCATTTTACGACGTTTTATCTTCCTTGAATAATAATCATACTAGACTTGTCATAATAACACTTTTCGATGATTACATTTACTGATGACATGTCTCATCTTAGTAACATTCTTCAACGAACAAGTTTATTAGACATTACTAGACGATATCATACTTATCGTTCTAGTTTGACCATCTAGTCAAAATTTTCATCTAATAAAGTTTTCCATGTCTACCAGAATTCATCTTAGTATTTCTTGAAGTAAATTACTGTTTTGATATCTTATTTGTCTTTTAATAACCTTTCCAATTGACCAAGTTTACTAGACGACTAAATCATTTTAGTAACACTTTCAACTTGGAAATTTTAACAAGACAAGATATCATAGAACTCTTTCCAACAAAGATTTCCTTGAATATTTTATTCTAGTAACCAAACTTTATTTCTTCAAATTTTGACTTTCTAGTCAAAATTCCTCAAGTGAAGTATTCTTTACTTCATGAGTTTGTATCACTTTGATACCCCCACATTTCACACATATCATTGTGAAAAGTGTACTTAGTATCATTTTTGATACTCAACGTAGTCATCTTTCTAATGTTTCAGTTCATCTTTATGAACTTACATTAGTAACTTACATTAGTGACTCATCTTTCTTCATAAGTAATCATCTCCCCCAAATTTGAAGACATATTTTGATTTATATCTTCAAACAGTGATTACTTTAAGACAAGGATTATAAAACATCTCATAATATTTTATACGAGATAGAATTTCCTTCTTTTATAAAGACCAAGTTAACTTTATAAAATTTCTCTGAAATTCTACATTCCAAGTAGACTTTTTCTACTAGTCTAAACTTTAATGCTTTAGCAAAACATTAGTTTGTATACTTGTAGAAATTTTGACATTGTTCTTATATCTTTATCTCGATTTTCCCTACTAAGAAGTAGACTTGAATCAAGTTGTTGCATTTACAAAAAATTAACAAGCAAATCTATAAGAACATGTACACTTTATTTATTCACAAGTAATACATCATATATACACAATCTATACATATGCTTAGCATTCATTTGAAGGCTTTATCTATACATAAGTCTTCCATTACATATATACAATCTGTCACACCAAAGAAGCCTCATATAGGCCTTCTTCGTCTACACGGACTAATCATAAAGATCATCCTTAAGCCTGAAGCGGTTTGCAAGTAAACGCGCTTTGTACTTGCGAATCAAACCATCGACATTGTACTTCCTTGTGAAGCACCACTCATATCCCAAAGGAAATGATTGATCTGAGTCAAATGAAGACTCCCATGTGCAATTTTTCACAATTGCATCCATGTAGTGAATGATGTGCCTCATTTCTTCATAGACTGCTTCTCTCCAAAATGGAGCATTTGGCCTCGACAGAGCTATCGTGAGCGTTTTAGGCTCCTCGCTCATATCGAACCCTTCGTAACTTTGGCCTATGATAACTCTTCTTCTCTTTGGACTGAAATGCTTGGAAGTATACATATCTTCCAAAGCATTCCAAATGTCTCGAGCATTTTGAAAATGAGAGATCAAAGCATAAATAGAAGGAGTAAGACAGTCAAGGATAATATACCGACATGTGTAGTCACTGTCGATCCATGCGTGAGTTTGCTTCCTCCTTATTTTCTCTGATGCATCTTCGTCCATCGTTGGAGTGGATTGGAACAGGAAGATGGCCAAATTATTGGCAACTAGAAACGCCATCATCTCCTTCTTCTATTCCTTAAAGAAGTTTCCATCAAAACTGAAAACCGGAACTCCAAATGTCTTCCTACGGGTTAGCATTTTTCGAACAGTACACACAGAATATTGTCTTACGGTTGTTGGAAAATATATAAGCGTGTGTGATATGTGTACGAAAAATAAAAGACAGAAAGGAAATGAACCGAGGCTAGAGTTAGACTCTATCTCCGTAATACAATATTGCTCTGCTCTCGTGCACGCGGTCTACAGCAATTGCCCCCAAGATACAACGGTTCTGATGAACTTTGAGACGTTGCACGACGTGTCGCAGTTCCGACGAACAACTCGATACTCGGGACGAGTATTCGATTCTAGACTCTACTATGTATGAGATGTATGTATGCAAACTCGTTGTTGTGAGTTCGAATGGTGTATTTCGTGTCCTTCAATGTCGAATTCTATGGGCCTTATATAGGCGTGAAGTGCCCGTTCCAAACGGGTGCCTACGGTGCGGTTGGAGGCGTCAATCAATCGTAGGACGCCACATGTCACGGATGAAAATGAGTTTCTCCTGGTGCCGCCACGTGTCGGATGGATTCAATCGGTTAGAACCGATTGCAACCGCCGAAACTGCACCGTGCGGTTGGCCTCACCGAACACTCCCTTATCCGTTCAACCGCCGCGTAACCGCCTCTCCGTGCGCACATGCCTCTCTGAGCGAAGTGCAAAGTGCGCCTCAAAGCGCCTATTGCGACAAGTGCGACGTGCACGTGCTCGTCGCCGTCGGCGTCGGACTCGGACTCGGACGGTGCTTCGCACCGTCCTCGTAGGAATCATGGTCAAGCACAAAAGGTGTCAACACTTGAGCCACTAAGGGCGCACCATAGATAGCACACTTGGATATACTCCCTTATAGTGTTGCTCCTTATATATAGCACAAAACATCCATGAATTTTCGATGTGGGACAAACAAGATAGAATACACACAATTCTAGTTTCAAGTAGCCATGTTTATGTATTAATTGTTCATTCATTCCTTAATGGAGTTGAACAAATAAATACATTAAATCATAGTGCTCGAAACGTAGATTTCGTTTCTACCATTAGTTTTCACATACTCCTTATGAATTTAATGCTATAAGGTACCAAAATTCCAACACGATACACTAACAGCAGAAAGTGATCATAAGCCAAACAATCGAGGCAGCGCCGTCGTGGCGGCAGGTGGCACCGCCAGGTCGTACGACTGCACCTTCTGCAAGCGTAGATTCACGAACGCGCAAGCCTTAGGCGGTCACATGAACATCCACAGGAAAGACAAGACGAAGGGTAGGAGGAAAAAACGAGTCGAAGATCTGTTGATTGAGAACTTCGACTCGAGTTTTTTACCTCAAATAGCAGTTGCAAACTATGGTCAAATTCTTGAAGAGCGGCATGTGAACTCTAAAGTTTACACGCCGCCTCCAAATCATGGCCTGCAAACAGGAAATTACGAGTATTGCTTCTTTCCTGTTTGGAGGTCGGATAATTTGCAGGATCCGATGGATGGGAATTTGAGTATGCAGTCTGATGACGATGACGATGAAGTCTTAAAGCAGAGAAAGAACGGCGGCGGCGGTGGCAAGAAGATCGACGGCGAGAGAAGATTGACGGCGTTGGGGAGAGAGAGAGAGAGAGAGAAGAAGAACAATGACGGCGGCATGAAGAAAACAGAAAAAAAAAAAAAAAAAAAAAAAAAAAAAAAGATGAAGAAGAAAAAACGCAGAGAAAGCAGAGAAAGAAGAAAAGAAGAGTAGAAAGAGAAAGAAGAAAAAAAGATAAAAGATGAGAGAGAAAAGGAGAAAAAGTGAAAGAAAAGGGTATTTTTGTCCAAAAAACACATCTTTGGCTAGAATTTAACCATATTAAGTTCCTTGCCAACTATTGTAGTCAACCTAGTCAAAGTAGTTATTATATGAATGAATTACCTCTAAATTTTATAAACCAAAATAAGAAATTCATCAATTGTAACTTTGGCCAATAATTAATGAAAGTAAAAATATAGAAATATCATTGAAAATTTATGAATTACTTTTCAATAGGATTAAATCTAGAGAAGAAATGCGATTACGAGGAAGAGAGAAGTTCTGTTATATACTTACGAGGTCTGTAGGTGTCAAATCTATACGACCAAGTGGATCAAAACGACACACTTTACCAACTCAGCTGCTAACTAATCCATGCCTTTTTGGATTTGAAAAGATATCCCCCCAAAAAATTCAACGAAATTAAAATCGAGTTGTGGCTTCACGTTTCATGTCTAATTTATTATCAGCTTCATTGAATATTTGAATTATCTTTTCGCTTCTCTAAAAGAGACGTATTTTTATTATTCCAATGCAAATTATTTGTCATGACTCACATAATACTCACCCCCTATCATATCAGAAATTATTTGGCTAAACACGTGTAAAATGAATTATTTATGATAAAGTTATAAAGAAAAAATAATTTTTTAAAGGTATTTATGTGGAATAAGTAGAAAAAAAAGGGAGCTAATAGTTTTTAATAACATATAGGAGTATTATATTTATGAATATAATGGGGTATCTATTACTCCCTTTTTGCTCATATTTTCATCTTTTCTTTATTTAGGTTTCCCACTCATATTGTCATTTTTCAATAAAGAAAAGTTTTAACCCTTTAAAAATGATGGGACTTATCCATTTTTTATCTTTTTATCCTTATTTTTAATCTTTTTACCGAACAATAACATGACAATATCAATGAGTCGGTGGAAATAATCTTTATCATGCCAAATTAGCCACTAGTATCACATGTACATGGAAAGTCCCCTAAAAAACAAAAGAAAACAAAAATGTACATGGAACGAATAATTTAATATTTAGGTATGTTTAGGTAAATTAACACCATAATTTTAAGGCCAAATTGCATAAAAATACCCGATCTTTTTCCAAATTTTGGACTTATGATAAACTTTTTAATTTTAGCAAAAAAAATATTCACCTTTCAATTTTTCTTAATCTTCATCCGGATTCAATTTGGGGGTAAAATTAACGATGACATGTCCAATTAATAGTGACGTGGCGTTCAAAACGACGTCGTTTTGATTTAAGAATTAAAAAATAAAAATAAAAAAAATTACACCTCATGCCACCTCATCATCATATTCATCTTCTCATTTCTCTCTCTCTCCTCTCTCGCCCAACCCTCCTTCTGTCTCTTCCCTATCTCTCTCTCTCTCTCTCCCCGACGGCGACGACACCACCTTCGCTGCTGAACCAGCCGCTGTCGGCTGAGGGAGTTGAAGCGAGGTCGAGGAATGTGAGGTTGGTGGCGGTGAGGACCTGCGGCGGGAAGTTTCCGGCGAGCTTGTTGTTGCTGAGGTCGAGCTCGAAAAGGGAGGAGACAGTGTTGATGGCGGCGGGGATGCCGTCGGCGAAGTTGTTGGAGTTGGAGTGGAAGACGATGATGTCGGTGAGGCCGTCGAGGAAGTTCTGGAGGGCGAGGGGGCGGCCGGGTTTTCCGGTGAAGTTGAAGCCGTTGAAGTTGACGAGGGCGACGCAGATCTTGCCATCGGTGACGGTGGTGTCGCAGATGAAGCCTTTGTATTTGGTTTTGTCGAAGCAGATTCTACCGTTCCATGTTTCGGTCACTTTGAAGGGGTCTCGTTCAATCGTATCTTTGAATTTTTGGATCACTTTGACGGCCTTTTGTAGCTCGATTGGGAGTAGCGGTGGTGGTGATTTTGGAGATGGGGGTTTAGGAGGAAGCGGCGATGGTGATTTATGAGTAGGGGGATTAGGAGGGGAAGGTGAAGACGGGGGAGAGGGTGGTGGTGGTGATTTTGGTGGTGGGTCATCGGCAGCAAGCGGCATCGTGAGGCCGTCGGCGGCCGAGGGGGAGACTCCAGCGGCCGGTGGAGGCGCCGATGAAGGCGACCTCGCCATGGTGGAGGAGAAGATGTCGTCGGGGAGAGAGAGAGAGAGAGAGAGATAAGGAAGAGGCAGAAGAAGGGTTGGGCGAGAGAGGAGAGAGAGAGAAAAGGGGAAGATGAAGATGATGATGAGATGGCATGAGGTGTAAAAATTTTTTAATTTTTTTTTAATTCTTAAATCAAAACGACGTCGTTTTGGTTAAAACGACGTCGTTTTGAACGCCACGTCACTATTAATTGGACATGTCATCGTTAATTTTACCCCCAAATTGAATCTGGATGAAGATTAAGAAAAAATGAAAGGTGGATGTTTTTTTTGCTAAAATTAAAAGGTTTGTCATAAGTCCAGAATTTGGAAAAAGGTCGAGTATTTTTATGCAATTTGGCCTAATTTTAATTAATAAATTATTATATGACATATTGGATGCCGTTAATATTATTAATTACTTTGGAATAACATCGCCAATTAACAATTTTGTGTGTGATTACATTCAATGAATTTATGATGTAGTAGAAAGGCCAAATTGCATAGAAGTTACTGACTTTATACCGAATTCATGTTTTAAGACAGACTTTTTAAAATTAGTCCTAAATTACGGACCTTTTAATTTTTTCTCAATTAAGTTCCTCCGGCGGGTTCCCCTAATTTCTTTGCTGACATGTCATTCAGGAAGCTTACATGGCAACTCGTTGGTAAAGATCGAACGACATCGTTTAAATTTGACCCAAAACGACATCGTTTTGTATTAAAAAAGTAAAATTAAATAAAAGTTAAATTACATGTCATCATCTTCTTCCCCATTCTTTCATTCTCTCTCTTTAATTACTTTCTCACAAAATCTCAACGGCTCATCGCCGTCGTCCACAACCGCCGTGTACTCCACCAACCCGTCTTCCCGCAGGATTCCATACCCCCATCACAGCCCCCAACCTCCTCGCCACTGCCACCATCCACCGCCACCACAGCAGCAAGAGGCGGCAGGAGCACTGTCGGTGAAGGAGCTGCATAAACCGTTGAAAACGCCATCGAAGAAGACGGCAAAAGGGCTGCCAAAGTTGCAGCAGCAGCGATCGCTGGAGTCACATCAATAGGCGGAGGAGGCGTTATTTCAGAGCTTGAGGGAGCTGCCAAGGCAGCCGGAGTCGCGCTCGCTAGAAAAAGCAGCGGCAGCACAAACCCTCGCTAACCACGAGGTTGAAACACCCTGAAAACACGATGAAATCTTCGATTCAAGTGGGAAAACTGATCGGAATTATCCCAGGAGCAAGAATAAGAGAACGCCGTGACTCAATTCTCCGACCCGTCGCCGGAATTTGCAGAGAAAGCAGCGACGACAGAAAACCCCCAAAAAATTGAATCTCCCACAATACTCAACGAAATCGAACGATTCAAGAGTCTAAGATGCTGTATTTTTCCCCAGGAACTCAAATTTCCAGTCGTCGTTAATCAATTCCCGACGTAGACGCCGGAAACTGCAATAAACAACGACAATAATACTACGTCGTTTTATTTTGAGGTCTAATACCACATCATTTCGATATGATGAGAAAACTGCGTCGTTTATCTACTCCATAAAACGACGTTGTTTTATGGACACATCAGTACTAATAATTACAGATCAACATTTCATGTGACATGTCAGCAAAGAAATTAGGGGAACCCGCCGGAGGAACTTAATTGAGACAAAATTAAAAGGCCCGTAATTTATGACTAATTTTAAAAAGTCGGTCTTAAAACACGAATTCGGTATAAAGTCAGTAATTTCTATGCAATTTGGCCTAGTAGAAATCTATATCTATTTATATATATATATACTCCCTCCGTCCCACCAGGTTTGACCTGTTTCTTTTGGGCACAGGGTTTAAGGAGAAAATAATTAAGAGTAGAAGATATTTTTATTGGAGTTTTTAAAGTGAAATAAAGTGGGTAAAAAGATAGTGAATAGTGAAATAAAGTGGGTAGAGAGAGAAAGAATAATGAATGACACAGAAAATGAGATGAAAAAGTAGGATGAAAGGTGTAAAGTGGGTTGTTTAACAAATTAATTGAACCCTAATCATCTCCTAATTATTTCTATATAAGGAAACATGACAAGAATAACGAGACAGAGAGAGTATATATCTTTATAGGTTGTGTTTGGTTTGCTTGATTATTAATGACTGATAATATGTCACTTGATGTTCAAATGATAAAATTTGTTATAAATAACTAGGCTTGCGCTACAATCATTCAAATGGATGACGATTTATCATTTTAAATTTAGATTGATTATTAATTCTTGTATAATCCATCATGCAAAATTTCAAAATTAATCACATATAAACACACACACAACAACAACAACAACACACACACTCACACAATCATTCAATTATCCTACCCCCAATCAAACAATCCAAACATAAAACTAAATAATCTAAATATTACATTCTATACTACTATAGTATTAAACATTATCTATCTCATCCATCAAACTATACGTTATTTATATTTAAAACAAATATGCACCCTAGTATTATTTTTTCCAAACAATCGTTCTTGAAAATGAATTATTTGTAATAACTTTTTTATTGTGTAACTTAAAAGACGTATAAATTCATGAGAAAAATGAGATAATAGCATTTCTAAGATTTAAAAGTATTAATAATAGCATCAATTTTTTAAAAACACAAACAATAACAATTCAGGACATATTTATTCCTCTTTCCTTTTTCTTTGAGAATTATGCGTGAATTCATGAATGCTAATTTGAGAAATCATGAATTTTAATCCGTGATATTTACAATTTTAAATTTGTGATTTCACGCATTGAATGAGATACATCTTATTTAAATTCAAAATATTAATTCGTGAAACTCACCAATTTTGATTTATGAATTCACGAGTTTTAATTGTGTAGTCACGAATTCTAATATGTGAATGCATGAATTTTGAATACTCCATCCGTCTCATAATAAGTGGCTCATTTCCAAATAAGCAAATACATTCTTCGAATTGAGAACAAGTTTTGGTAAAGAAGAGCCTGACCTGGAGGAGAGGTACACACATAATCTCGAGCACCAATAATCTTTCGAACAACCCAAGAAGCTTGGGTCGGCAATGGCATAGAAAAGATGTCCCAACCCTTTATATAATACCCATGAACCCATCAGATCCAAATCCTTTCTTTGTATTGTATCAAGCACCATAGTAACTTACGTAAAACAGCCTTATTCCAGCTCTGCATGTGTGTAAGGTTCACCCTCCTGCAATCTTTGGTAAGCATAGCTGTTCCCACGCCACTAAAGCACGTTTTGATTATGATTTTCCAGACCATAGGAAGGCTCTACTTATTTCTCTATATCTAAAGGTAATGGCGATTGCACTTCTCTCCTTATTTTAGGCGTGAAAAATCTCCCTTCTGATAATCTCCTTTTTTTATGCGTGAAATCACATATTAAAATTTGTGAGTTCACGCATAAGAATTAGTGAATTCACATATTAGAATTTGTGAATATTTGAATTTACATATTAGAATTTCTGAATTTTTGAATTCACAAATTAATATTTCCAAAGAAGATGTAACTGATCTCAAGATACCCTAAATCACAAATTTAAATTTGTGAATTCACAAATTAGAATTTGTTAATTTATAAATTAAAATTCGTGAATTGTCAAATTAGAATCCATGGATTCATGCATATTTCTCAAATAGAAAACGGAAAGAGTGGTAAAATATGTCCTGAGTGCTATTATTTTTTTTTTTAAATAGTGCAGTTATTAATAAATTTTAATCTTAGAAGTACAAATTATCTCATTTCTCCATATATATATAATAGGAAAATGATAGTTATTCATCTGCTCACTCCGTGGAATCAATTAATATGCCACTGTGAACATGTGAGCTAACCTCCATAAGCCACCATATTTAATTATTATTCAATTAGTTATTTCTTAATCCCGTTACCTTAAATTAAATTAATATTACCTTCTAATTGCATGGTTACTAAATTTGAATTATGCTTTATATATAATTGAAGCTTGATTCAGTCTTATCCTATAAACACAAAAACAAAAGCTTTTTGTTTCGAAATTTGAATTCTACCAAGAGGTAGTGATAAAGAGACAAAATGACTTAGATAAAATGAAAATGTTTTAGTAATGTTACCCAGATATCATTACCCTTTACTATTACATGGCGATGAGCATTGCAGTTGCATAAGACTGCTTTACTATCAAGATAAAATGCCTTATGACAATTAATGTTCCTCACACTGCATATACAGAAACTGAATGATCATCGTCCTTTTAAATTGAATCTTGATTATTATGAAAGAGTACCATGTTTCTAAATTCAAGGGAGCTAAAATTTGATTCATGATCATGCCTTATGATTTGAAGATGGGATATCTTGCAAATTTTTTGGTTGGCTAGCAATGGTGATATTGTGTCCACTGTGGTTACTGAGCTAGAACCCCATCATCAAGTTGTGGTGCATCCCAAATCAAGACAAACTGATATAATTTCTTCTAACTACAAGGATTCCCATATTGCTACAAGCTTTATGGACCAGTTAGAGAGAGAGAGAGAGAGAGAGAGAGAGAGAGAGAGAGAGAGAGAGAGAGAGAGAGATATGTACATACAAATTGGAAATGTTGTTACATGTCGAACTGATATTCAACTGTAATTTATAAGTGTGCTAAAAGTTGCACAGATTCTACAAGTTAATTATGAACAATAAAGATTTTATGTAATCTTGAAAATTGATTGTTAATAGTATAGAAATAATTATTTTTTGAAGAAACGTGCCTATATTAAATTCCGTCGATATACATTTAAGAGAAAAATGGGATAATAGTACTTCTAAGACTAAAAATACTAATGAGAGCATTCTGAACATACCCCTCTTTCCTTTTTATATTTGAGAAATATGCGTGAATTCACGGTTTCTAATTTGAAAATTCATGAATTTTAATTTGTGATTTCACGCATAAGATCAGATACATTATCTTTAAATTCAAATTATTAATTTTTGAACTCACAATAATTTGTGAATTCACGAGTTTTAATAGTAGTATATGATTTCACGTATCCAAAAGGAGCTTGTTGGAAAAGAGGCGTCGCTGGAGAATTGCCGCCGTAAATAAGGATGGAGGTACACTGTCGTCACTTCTAGACATAGAAAAATACGGTTCCACTCCCTTACTCATCGTGAACACTATTAATGTACCCACCGTTAATGTGGCAATGCCATGTGAGATGGGGAGTCAATATATAAATGATCATATAATTAGTATATTATTAAGTAAATTAAAACTTTATAGAAACAATATCTTCTCATAACTAATATATATAGATCTAAAACTAACGATATATATATCTAATGAATTTAATTAAATTCTGCAAATGTTTCCTTCTTCATTTTCATCACATGGTACGTCATCTACATTACTCATTTTCCACCTTATTTTTAATAACGTTAATTGATTCATATAATTAGCTTCAAACATGAGCTTCCCATTTTTCGTTCCAGAAATTCAAGATTCATATTGTGGGCTATCCAAATTTCTTTTAAGTTGAGGAAATTAAGTCCAATTTTTGCAATTGTCCAATAATGAGAAACCAAATACATTAATTAAAGTTATTTAAAAAAGGTGAAAAAGTGAGTGTTTTAGATGACGTCCCACACGAAGATACTGTAGATGATCTCTAAATGTTCACACTTCATGAATTTTGGCCATATAATTCGATTTGACTTGAGAATTTTATGTGTTGTCTTTGTTTGAAATAGTTTTGATTTGAAGGGCTCTACCCCTCTTTCTTGTCTGTTCAATGATGAATATATTATACGAGAAATGGGTATGAGAAACCACGCTAGGCGGCCGAAATTTTATTTTCTTGAGTAAACCTAGTGAATATTGCCCGGAATTCACTTAATATCTATGATTTAAGAATTGGCATGAAATTGAGATACTTATTGGTGGTTCAAGCTTTCTCACCTAGATCTTGCATTGGATGTTGAGTTGATTGAGTTCTTGTGTGAAGGGCAACTCATTGTTTGTAATGATTATATTTGGTTGATGAATGATGAATTTATCTTGAAATTGAGAGCTTATTGGAGTATGAACTGTTTAGTTTAATTCATTACTTTTTCATTTTGATTGGAAATAAGATTTGCTTGAGGACAAATAAGGTTTTGTGTGTGGAGGGGTGTTTCACCTTCATTTTGTTGTGATTTGCCTAGTTTAGGTAGTACGTTTTCGTTGGTTTTATTGCAAAATGATTCTATTTTGTTCTGAAAATGGTACTAATCTTTTGAACCAAATGTTGTGTGGATTTTGGTTATTTGATGTTCAATTGCAGGTGTTTAGATCAATAAAGGGAGAGAAAAGTTGAGACGAGCAAGAGTTGAAGATTTTTTATCGCTGAGTCCACGCAAGCGATCGTTTGGAATAGAGGCGAGCGCTTGGTGGAGTTACGGTTTTTGTGATAGATCGCTTAGTCCATACAAGCGATCGCTTGGAGTAGAGGCGCTCGCCTGGTGAAGCTACGGAGAAAACAGAGAGAAGGGCCAAGCGATCGCTTGACCCTCTAGGCGATCGCTTGGCCAGGTGCATTGTTGGGCAGAGACGGAGGCCAAGCGACCGCTCAGCCTCTAGACGATCGCTTGGCCAGGAGCGATGATGGACAAAGACGGGGACCAAGCGATCGCCTAACACCGCAAGCGATCGCTTGGCCCATGGCGGCGTGAACGCGCTGACTTCCTATAAATAGGGCTTATTTATGTTTTTCCGTCTCTCTTCTCCTTGTACGTGATTTTTACCTAGTTTTTGAGCATCCAAGACACTTTTTAGATAGTTTTTAGTTTAATGCTTTCATAGTTTAGTGATTCGTACGGATTTGTGATAGACTTCCACCACGGATTCATTTTTAATTATCGTAAGTTTCTTATTTCATTCTTAAATTATGTCTATGATTTATTGTGTTCTTAGAATTAGGGTTTATAATTCTGTCTAGATTAATTCATCTTTCAATTACTTAGAAATTAAAATAACAAACCCAATCAATCTTTATTGCTTTCTTTTTATTTATTTTTTTCTATTCGCAATACGAACGTTGCCCTGTTAAGTCTTCCTCGAGAGATACGATATTTGGGTTTAACTTGTTAATTCTATTTCGACCACGTTTAATTGCGTGCAATCTAGAATTTTTTTAGGTTGAACAGGAGAGTAGAAGGAGATGAAGAATTGAAGAGAAAGAAGGAAAAATTTGCACAAGTTAGTTAAATTCATTAGGTGAGAAGAATTGAAGAGAGGGAAAAATTTGAAGAAGTTAGTCAAATTAATTGGATACATATCATTAGTTTTATATATATATTGGGGTGAGTTTCCATGTAAAATGTTCTTAGCGTAAAAAATAAGAAGCATTATAGGTCATAGATTAATCCAAAATTAACGGCTCAGATTTAGCATAATTAATATTGATCAGTTTTCATTTAAATGAAACCGCTGTCCATTAATATAGAAAAGGGTAAGAAAGGAACTTTAACAATATTCATTTGTACGCATGCGTGAATCATTTAACTGAAAAATGTGGATTTGACTCTTGAGAATAAAAAATATACAAAACTGAAGGCAAAATTTTTATTTCCAATAATCTGAATAATGTCATCATTTTAAAAAACAGTGTATCGATTTTTATCATATAAATGCATTATAATAAATTTTGTGAATATATTATATTGCTTTAATTAGTGCCTTGTTTCAATTTTGATTAATGCATTTTTTTCTCTATCCGTCTAAATGCATTACAATTCCTTGGCACATCAAATTCAAAATGGACGACAAAAATACTTCTTATTTTTTATGAGAAGACTATATTTTATACGACACTTCTATAATAAAATAATAATGTTATATATGATGTTCAATAATTATTAATACAATATACTGTGAAATTATCATATGATGCATTTAGTGTTTCAGGATAATGAACTTACATAGTTTAAAATAATGCACTATGAAAGCATTTACGATTTTAGAATAATTCACTTCGAAATCTAAAAAATAATAATATAACATATTTCGAATTTTGCATATTATTAATAAATTAAAAAGAATACAAATTAAAAATAGAAATATATATATAGAACAAAAGATAATCAGTATATGAAATTAATGAATGGAATGTATGAGCTTGTTTTTCGGATTAAAAAATGCAAATCAATTCAAATTCCATAATTGTAGGAATAAAACCGTCCACGGCTAAAAAGAGCAATATACAAAATTAACCCTCTCCTTAGATATGGGGATAGAATATAACAAAAATGTTAAAATAAATAATAACCGTAGATCACAAAAAATGGATGTCTTAGATTTCTTCTTATTTTTTACGGGAAGAGAGTTTTGTATGATCTCTTCCCTATATATATATATATATATATATATATATATATATATATATATCAATAAAAACAAATTCAAATGAGTTAACTAAAAATAATCTTGAGCATCCATTTAAATAGATGGACGGTTTAGATTAATGAGATCTTTAAATATGTATGTTCGTGTGTTTTAAACCAACAAGGGTAGCTTTGTATTTAATCATAGATTTGCAACCGTTGCATTCCTTAATTCATGAGATTCGTGGGATTAAATGCATTTTTTCATTTTTCCTTGGCATTAATTTATTTAAGCTGCATTTGTCCAATCACTTCATATTTTTTGTTTGACATCCCCATATTTTCTTTAATTTATGTCGATTCTTATTTAAAACTATCGGTTAAACGAAATTAATATTTTTAATATCAACTAGTATCATGAATATTATTCTCGTACGTTGCAAATATATCAACTGCTAATATCCGAAAGATCGATATTAAATGTACCCTTTTCTGCAAATATCTAAATTAAGATCGATAATTAAAATTTGTATTTAACAATATCTTTCTCACAAGCACTAAAAAAGTAAACAACAAAAATGCTCAGGAATGCCAAAACTTTTAACTTTTTTATTGCTTAAAATAATATGATAAATGTTACTGTATTTTTTTAGGCGATAAATATTACAGTATTAATCAATACAATCCATAGTAATAATTAAAAAAAAAAACAATAATATGTTACTGTAAAAACAATAAAATAGATAGTAATATACAATAATATATGTTACTGTGAAAGCAATAAAATACATAGTAATATACAATAATATGGTAATTGGAAAGCAATAACATAACAAACCATCTAAAACTTCAATGTAACAATTCATTGTATAATAAGCCATTAACAATTAAGTTAAAACGCAGTACTGAAATCTAATATAAAACAATAAAGATTAGCTAATAATACAATAAAGAAAGCAACAATTATTATTGATAGAAAAACATGACACAAACATATTTTCTTCATCTTAATATTTAAATGATTGTCCCAAAATTTAATGAAGCAGCAAACAATCTCACAAGGAGGAAGATGTAGTTGGGTATGATATATTTCATTTCATTTCATTCCCGATTTTTAGGCATGAATCTAGACGTATATGGATGCAGTCTCAACGGAATTACCATGTTGCCCCCACGTCAAAATTAGAATATTTGATAATGAATTTGACCCAAATTTCAGGTTCAATCGTCACCCTTCATATTTTTCAAATCAATGGACTGTATTTATTTCTACTTAACACAAGGGGAACCATTTCTATTATAACCATTTCTTATATATATACTTCCTCCGTCCACGAAATAGTTGCCACTTTTGTTACTTAAGTTTGTTCACGAAATGGTTGTCACTTTTACTACTTCACTCACATTTATTGTGGGACTCTTACTCCACTCACAACAATACTTATTATAAGCATGTACTACGGTGGGCGAGCGGCGCCACTCGACCCACCTTGTGTTGAGGCCATAGTGGAAGCATCGACCCAGCCTAGGTCGAAGGGTATGTCGAAGGCTGGGTCGAAATATCGACACATCCTTCGACTCCACGAGGCAGCAAGATGGGGACACGTGATGTGTTCCCATTGGTCCGATGTAACTTTTCTTTCCTGAATAAAAAAAAATAAAAAATGTGCAATGGCTATATACAATTCACCAGTTACGGTTATACAACGGTTACCCCTCATTTGTCACTTCAGGGGGAAAATTTAAAACACATTAAAGCAAAGATGGTAAAATGAAAAATACACCTCATTTTGAAAAATAATGAAATTTACTCACTTACAAGAGAGGGCCCACTAAATGTCTCCCACACTTACAATGTCGGCTGACACACCATCACGTCCTATGACTTGTGTTTTGTTTTGTTTTTTTTTTTTTTTGTCCATTGTAGTACCTTATGTTCGGCCCAAAGTTTGATGAATTAACTTTTGACCTACAACATACCACCCGCCCTCCACCCCCCTACCAACTCAACTTAAATTATTACCCCCACTTCTCTCAGATCCCACTCCATCTCCCTCATCTCCCTATCTCGCCCAAACCTCACTTTCACTCCCCCACAAATCCCGCTCCACAGCAATTCCACTGTCACAAAATAATTTTTGGCGGCGGTTTCTTATTACTCACAACATGGCAAATAATGGACATGTTAGTTTTATAAATGTTGTTATTATTTTTTTTAGTGACTATTATTCGTATTTTATACGAATTCTATAAGATAAATTTCATGCCTTCGAATTTTAATGTGAGAATACATATGTTAGTTCCAAAAAATTTCTTCATGCTATTTATCCAATTCCCGCTCGATAAGCCCTAGTTTTAACTATATCCCGCTCGAGCGAGATATTCCATAACCGAGCGGGAAATTATCTATTCTCGTATTTAATTAATAATAATAGTGTATAACCTCCCTTAGATCCCTAATTTGCTAAAAATTGTTCATATTTCGATTGTTTGTTGTTGAATCTATACTAATAATTTTGATTTGGAAGACTATTAAATTTTTTGAATGCGTAATTTATGCGTAATTTTTCCCTTAATTTTCACATGTTAATTACGTTAAATCTCGCTCGATAAATTCTTGGTGGCCTAAATCTCGCTCGAGCGGGATATAGTTTAACCGAGCAGGATATTGTTATTTAACTGGCGAAATTATTGTGAATGCTTTGTGTCATTTCCCGCTCGTCGTTGTCAGATTTGGCTTGATATCCCGCTTGAGGGGGATTTGATAATAAAATAGTGATCCAGACCATGTTCCTCCGTATTTGATAATAAAATAGTGATCCATCTACACAGAAGTACAAACACATAACAATTAATAAAAATAATACAAAAATATCAAATCTCGCTCGCCAAACACAACAATTTCCCGCTCGAACGGGATTAAATTTCTCAAGCGGGATATTGATATTTCGAGCGAGATATGCTAAAATCGAAATTCTAGAATTTTTTTGAGTCCTAATGTACAAAATCTCTCTCGGAAGACCTAAATTCCGCTCGAGCGGGATTAAAACTAACGAGCGGGAAATGATAAAATCCACTTGATATGTAATCTATACGGCATTCATATAAATTTCTGAGTTTTGAATATTAAAGAGTCTCATTTTCTAATTTATCACGTACAATCAAAATTAAGTGGACCCTAGAGAAAAATTACAAGGTCGGAAATATACCTCAAATGATGAATTTGAAAGATTGCTGCCCACTTCATGAATTTGAAAGGATGTTATTTGAAATATTGTTGCCCACTTTCGAATGTGATGAATTTGAAAGGATGTTATTGTGGGTGTGTAAAAGAGGCGTGTGAATAGTAAAATATATAGAATTGTGAATGCATTTCACGTGAAAATATATTGTCTCATGTCTGTACAAGCAAGTAAATTCATGTCAGGCACCAATCAGCCATCATTCTGTACATTGACCAACTTTTCTGCGATTTCCCGCTCGGACAGAACAAAATCCCGCTCACCACGTGTCAAATCCCGCTCGAGCGGAATTTGACACGTGGCGAGTGGGATTTTATTCAGTCATTTATGTTCGTTTAATGCTTATTCATAATTTTTCGACTGAATTTAGTACCTACTTAATCCCGATATGTTTATTATAAAATAATTAAATGATATACTTATTGGCTCATGATTGTCAAATAATCACCTAATTATCATTAAATCATTGGAATGTCATATACATTATATCACATCTCTTACACATGTGTAAGAGATGTGATATAAAGTGTTTGACAAGATGACATATTATATTTGAAATAATCAAAAGGGTGTAAAATTCATTGTTTTTGTTAGTATGGTGTATTTTTCATTTTTATTGGCAAAAGGTGTATTTTTATGGATTGTCACTTCAATATATATACTCCTTCATCCATACCACACCACCACACCAATTCATCCATCATACAAATTCTCTCTACTTTTCGAAAAAAAAAAGTAATAAGTTGGTCGGGTGCGAGTTACAATCATGAAGAGGCGAAGGAGCGCCGACACCGATGTATGCAGTTGGCTCAGCGAGCCACGGAGCTTTACCAAATAGTGGCCGGGTCTAAATCTAGCGCAAGGGGCGAAAGAAACGTGAATAGGGCACCAGTCCATCAAGGTATGCCAGTGCCACTCCAGCAATATATTGAGAGACAAGCTCAAATTCAGGATGCACGTGCCCACGACCGCCTTATGAAGGATATGATTGAAGAGATTTTGGCACGTTTTGATCCACTCCGCGAGTAGCTGTTGTGTTTTTTTTTCTATTTCTTAATTATTGTATTTTTTTTTAAATTCAATAAAACTGTCATTTATTAATTTTAGAATTTAATTAAGTAATTTTTTATAATATTTATTACAAAAAAAATAACAAAATAAAATATATTCAATCATTAAAATTATGCTTTCCAATGCTTCAACTTAGGTCTTACTCAACCTCATTGTAGTGAAAATATCAACCTAGGTCTAATTCAACACCACCAATCATTAAAATTACGCTTCCCAGTGCTTCAACCTAGATCTTACTAGACGACCGTAGTGGATGCTCTAATTCACTACCACCAACCATTTTCTTAAAACTCGTGTCGTCCACAATGTGGCAACCATTTCGTGGACAAATGACGTATATATTAGTTATGAGAAATATTGTTTCTATAAAATTGTTAATTTATTTAATACTATACTAATTGTATGTCTATTTATATATTAACTCTCCATCCCACGTGGTATTCCCACATCAACGATGGACATATTAGTGGTGCCTACGCTAGGTTGGGAAAACGGAACGGTAGAGAAATAATAGTTAGAGTTTTGATTCCTTAAAATTAATATGACATGTTTCATAAGGATCGTAATTTCTTTTTTTCTTCAATAATTCTTATTCTATACATTTCATTGAACGAAAATGTGACATTCAAATTGATCGAAAAGATCTGGAAAATCGGAAATGTTTAAGAATAAATAAATTATAAAATGATGTAGCATTTCTAAGTTTTAATGTCCGTGTCGAGATTACAAATTTTATCCAAAATTGGTGACTTTAAAAGCAATTAAGAATTAACACAAAATTAAAAAAGAAAAAAAGAAAAAGGAATTAAAGCAAGATGATGTTAGATATAATGTTAAAAAACTCGATTGATTAATAACGACTTTAAACCTTTGCAAATTCGTCGAATCATCAACCGGTGAAGATCGCCGACCGTTTCGCGGCGGCGAGGAGGAGGCTCGGGCGGCGGCGCTGCTACGAATTGGTGTACTTTGCTTCTGGTAAAGTTTTCCTTTGAGCAATTAGTTTAATTCGTTCAAGCATGTTGATGAAATTAATCCGGCACTTGCTTTATTAGCTGAATGCAATTTTTGTGTAAAACTGTAATTCCAGCGAAAAATCCTAATTTGTGCTAATGAGAATGAAATTGCCCCCAAATTTGCAGCCATCGTTTAAAAACTGAGCTCAAAAACTTCAGATCAGTGTAACAGACGAATTCATGGCGGCGATTTACAGTCTATACATCATCAATAAATCGGGTGGCCTCATTTTCTATAAGGTACAATGCCTTCTTCGTCCTTTTTCATTTATTCTATTCTTTTGAATCTTCAGGGTTAAATAATTCGAGAATTTTTTTTTAAATCTTCAGGGTTAAATAATTCGAGATTTTTTTTTTAATGTTTAATGTAGGATTATGGATCAGCGGGAAGAATGGATACGAATGATAGTTTGAGGTTAGCGAGTCTGTGGCACTCTATGCACGCCATCTCGCAACAGCTCTCTCCCGTTTCCGGCTGCTACGGAATCGAGCTTCTTCAAGCTGATACTTTCGATCTTCACTGTTTTCAATCTCTTACTGGTTAGTAAATTTTCCCTGTTGTTGGTTTTAACATGTGTGTTTAACTTGTTGCGCTCTACCAAATTTCACCATACTAAATTGTTTCCAGTATCTTTTATTGTTTCCCTGAAATCAGAACTGATTGCATATTTTGAATGGTGATGAGATTGGGTAACCTAGTAAAATTGAGTAGCTGCTGAGGGTAGAACCAGAGATTTGGAAAGAAAACTTCTTATTGATTCTTAAGTTTCATAGTGTTTACGATCTGCAACTAAAGTTAATCAGGCCAACCAAGGTGGTTACTGGGAAAAGTTTTGACAACCCTTGCTATGTAAGAAGAGTAGGAAGAAGCAAACGTTATTGTGGGGATGTTCAGAATAGAAATGAACCGGTAGGAAGTTCAAGTGGGATTTGCTTTTGAGTTTAGCTCTTAACTATTATTGTTTTACTCTTATTGGGCTATGTTGCCAGTCTTTTACCGCGCCACAGGTAGACAGATCTGTTAAAATAATTTCTCTATGAATCTTCTTAGAAGTATAGGCTGCATAGCTTGTCCTTCACAAAACATGATACGAACCCGCATTTATTCCATAGTATCTATGGCTTATGGTATTGTTCTAATTTGTGGAGTAATAGATCTAAAGGGTAAATTTTAGTAATTGGATACTGCAGTTGATGCTATGTATGCGTACATGCCATACAGTCTGCTAAGCAATTGGAAAGATTAATGAGTTGCTTGTAAGATTTCTTTGGAAATGAGGATTTGATTTTACTAAGATATAAAATTCTTATTAGAGTTGTCGTTATCTATCAGTAGAGGTTGAAAACAATGTGATGTTACATTGTATGCTGAAATATAGATGAACCATAGAAAGTAGGACAGCACTAGGTAGCTTGCATTGATATTTCTTCGAGTAAATCATCTCACCTGTAAATTGCCCCATCAGAGGGAGCCAATGTGTAGATCCTTTGTTTATAATTTCCGGACAATATTTAGTTCATGTCCTATTCCTAGCCACTATCTTTCCTTTTTACTTTTCCCAATGAGGTGGAGGGCAACAGATGATGCACAAGAGTCAGAGCTGCTTAGAGAGGAGAGCCTGTTGTCAAATAGATGAAAAAAGCATAAGATTTGAGGAGTCATCTTGTTTATTTCTTAAGCTATTTTAGGGTTGCTCTAATACTAATCATTGGTGTTGTCGTCTGGTCGAACCATGCATGTACAATAAGTTGAATTGTCAAAAAGTGAATGGCTGTTAGGGCTTTGATTGTGATAGTTGGTTGATGGCATTAATGGTGAACTTCTTAGGTTGTGATACTGGTGGTATTACTACTAATGTTTTTGTGGTGACAGACAGATGACTAATCGGTGATTTTGATTTCCCCCGTACTTAATTAGTCTTTATCAGACACAACATATATCCACGAGCTATACCATTTCTCACCCTGGAAGACCACTAATGCATGCACCGTCTGGGCTGTCCTTGAGTATCACCTTTTTAGATGCATTTTGGTGTTAATTGTCATCTTAGTTGAGCAGTTCAATTTTGATAATGTAAAACTTCACCATGTGGAATTGTAACTTAATTTTGGACAATTATATAAATGCCCTGCCTGGAGTCATGTACTCTGTTCTTTTGTGTCTGCTTAATGCTAGTCTAGCTGTAAATTGATAAAAATTGTTTTCTGAAAAAAGACATAGGTAGAAAACTAGATATTGGTAGATTTTGCACCATATTGAGTGACTAATGATTGCTCTTGTCAGGAATTTTCTGATAGTTAAGTTCTTAAACTTGATTTTTTTGTATCTCTTAATAAAAATTTTGTCGCACTTTGTGTCATGCATGTAATAACTAAAGTTAAAGCACTTTTATCATGTAGGTACTAAATTCTTTGTGGTTTGTGAGCCTGGAACTCAGCATATGGATAATCTCCTGAAACATATATACGAGCTATACACAGATTATGTGTTGAAGAACCCTTTCTATGAGATGGAGATGCCAATTCGATGTGAGTTGTTTGACATAAATTTGGCACAGGCGGTACAGAAGGAACGGGTTGCCTTGTTGGGGCGATGACCTGCAACATAACTTCATACCAGGACGGCAAACCTAATCTCATGTTGGTTTTATATTAAGTTTGTTTTTACTATTCTCAAGCTTGTCTGGTGTTTTATTTAGAAAACAATGATAGAAGGTAAGGTCATTCGGGTTCAACGATGCTGCCACACTGCCTGTCGAGACTCATTTCAGTAACTTGGACTTCGCATCAGGAATGCATGTTGATTAACTGAATTACTATTACTCTGTGGATCGAAATTATGAGTCATAAATCATGCTACTTATTTATGCTGATCTTTGGTATGATTTTAATCATTTTCAATAGTATGAGTTATGGTTCAAATTCTACCATTGAAAATCGACAAATCTAGTTTCCTACAAAAACAAGAAGTGAACAGTGACATTTTGTAAGAAATTTATTTTTAACTAAATTCTGTCGAGAATCGAGATGCTACTTCTATATGATGTTGGCTAGTTTTTCCTGAATTTTCAAAGTTCTATCGGCGACAATGTCAAAAATATCAAATAAAATAATTTATATTTAACTAACTTTTGGGTGTTACGAGAAAATATTGGTTGTGAATGGAAGTAACTTTGCCCTCATTGCAAGTAATTAGAAGTTGGTAGCATATATACACCCTCAAAAATATGAGTTTGATTGAGAGAGAGAGAGAGAGAGAGAGCAACATGGCCGCAACAAAAATCTCCACAAGTAATAAAAGAGAGGAAAATTCATTGAAAAATCAAGTAACTGATTCTGAATCCAAACACTACACCACATACAACATCCAACACTAAATCAAACATCCAAGTGTGATTATTGCAATGTAGTAGTATATGAAACTCAAAAGTCCAAACTACTCCATAATTTATCTATAAACTCATTCTATACCAAACTCAGATAATAATTTACTTCGTAATAGCTGAATGAAAATGCAAGCAAACTCACAAAGCATCACAACAGAAAAACACAGTGCCCTTGGTGTTTATTTGAGAGAAAAGAATCCCTCTTTTATTTAGTAATAATAGAAAGATACAGATAGGTAGCAACCTCAGAATGATTGCCACAAAATCTTAACTAGATTTACAAATAATTTGAACTGACATAGACAAACAGGTCTATATAATATTAGGTAATTCGCCTGTGTCGCAGATTCAATATTATTAGCAAATCCAACAACATGCAAACTAAAGACAGCCACATCACCTGTGAGTCTCTAGTTCACTTTTATTTAGGTAACGATCCATTATCAACCAGAAGCCCGACTACTTTCTCCGTTTCCATGAAAGTCCAGCGAAGCATCATTATAGATCTCCCACCAGCGATCAACCAACATTTTCACATCTGCTCGATCCATATACTCCCCTTCGCCAGTATACTTCCACGGCTTTGAGCCAGGAACACAGAAGTGAACCACCTTCACTATATCAAGCTCAACATACTCAGGGTGGCGCCAAAGCATCGCCACTAGCAAGTTGTAGACTGGATGGATTGGCTTCGCGCTATCCTTGAAGAACATGTTAAGGAAATCCTGCCAATATTGGACCACAAAGACAAGAATATGCGGAAATCTCTAATTTAGTCAAGAATATGTCGCAATTTCTAATTTATTTATTCACTCAAGTTGGCATTTTGCACTTTACCTGCTCTGCAAAGGGGGTTGGAGGTGTGACATCAAGGGTGCTCATGAGGGTGGTGTACGTTTCGAGACAAGGCTCAAAAAGAAACATGCCACAATTTAAATAAAACGGAGGCCTAACACCCAGTTCTTGGGGCCACGGGACCACCTCATGACAAGGTTGGCTATCCATCTCGCACAAGCAGTCCATCACGGCGTAGAAGCAACCAGACGGCAAATCAAAGAGGTTGTCTATATTGCCAAGCACTTGGGTGTCTGCATCCATGTAAATCATCTTCCTATACTCACCAAACTGCAACAAATATAGAAACACGTCTGTCATATTAAAGTTGAGTATATTTACGGCTCAGCTCTTACTATGCCTATTTATTAAGATGAACTTAATTTAAGGCTCAACAAGAACTACTGCTGTCTTCTCAGAGACTCAGCCTAAACATGCATTTGAGAAAATTTTCCTAATATAATAATCACCAAACCTGACAATCAATTATAAAGACAAAGCAATCTCTGGGAGAAAGGCTCACCTTCCACAGCCGAAGCTTGCAGTAATTGACAGCAAAATACGCCCTGGCAAATGAGCTCTCTTTGTCGCTAACAGGTGGGAGAACTGGAACGATCTCACGAACGAGACATCCCTGGTTCAAGAGGATGTTGCGGTGCTCCTCTGGCACGTCAGGTAAAACCGCCACTACCAAAGGATAAGCAGCTCGCACCTTCCTTAATCCCTTCGCCAGACAAACGACACCTTTCACATAATCAC